>JAVTVY010032201.1:0-12967 GCA_036873755.1 Hanleya hanleyi
ATACTATGATTGTCTTTTTGAATTTGGTGCTAATACTGTTATGTGGAAAATGGAATAAATCTTTGGATTATGGACGCGGATATTCTCTAATGGACGACGGCTGGATTATGAATGACGGACTAGACGCTTGTAATTTTAACAGGTTGTACCCGATCTCGCACAGACAGCATACACGGTCAGGGTCCGCACCGCGTACAATGGTTCGGGCCAACTCGGGTGGGGCCGTCTTCAATACACGGAGCGTCGGAGCGTGCTTCCGTACTCGCGCAGACATCATGTACAACTAATGCTAGAACCCACAACTCTGCTCTTTTTATCTACTTCAGAGAACAGAGACAATGTCAACCATGCTGTGGTATTAATTCTTTTTATTATCCCCATCATCAAACACACAGACCCCAGCTGGGGGCGCCACTGTGGATGTGTTTACATTATTTTTGCATGTACACGTGGTGGGTCTCTCCGGGAAAGATGTCGGTCCGTAGTCGAAGGTGGTCGGGGGTGGCTTGCTTGAGGTCGAAGAGCATATACCCGTGCTGAGGGGTTGTGGCATCTTTGAAGGCTTCCAACGCAAACGGTGTGCGGCCGGGATACATCTGTCTCGCCAGGTGCAGCAGTTGAGTGGTATCTCTCGGGTTTTTGAAGACCACCAGGTAGTGGGCATTTAAGCTGATGTTCCGATGTTCTTTGTTTTTGCTGAACAGATTCTACACAATGTAGATGATGCTGAGCCGTCGATGATGGCTGCCTTTGGTAAAGAGTTGGGTGACCCGCGCATCCGTCTCCGCCATGAGATCATCCAGAACCACCAAGGTGTGGGGTTCCAAATCGGCCAGGTTGGGTAGGCCTTCCTCGAACGTGATGTGGGGCATTGCTGCATACGCTTCCTGCCATTCTCCGTAACACCACACGACTCGGGCAATAGGTGGGGTGATCATGCTGTCGGCGTGTTGAAGGAGCTTCCTGACGAAGTGCGTTTTGCCGGAACCCGTCGGTCCTGCAATGACGCAAGTGAAGGGATGCTGCCACCGAGGGTCCATGGTTCGAGCTGTATGCGCTGTCGTGGTAACCCGCTCTTGTAAATTTCGTACGAGTGAACTGGAGTGGTGGGTACAACGTCGGTCGTCGTTGTCTGTTCACTGCGAGGGATGATTGGGGTGGGTACAACGTCGGTCGTCGTTGTCTGTTCACTGTGAGGGATGAAATCCGGTGGGTCTTCAGACGTAGTGGGTGTACTTGGTGTAGGTGTAGAGCTTGGTGTGGAGCTCGACGTGGCTTGTACACGGGGTGTGGTGGGGACTGGGCTCGATACGGGGTTGACTGGTACTATCTGTAGACCGGTTTCACTGGTGGCTGGTGTTCTCAGTTGGTTAAGTAACGTGCTGACATAGGCTACGTCGTAAAACACACCTCCGTACAACACACTCAGCAGGGTTAGCACTATCACCACAAAGCCCATTTGCGCTTTGCGCGTTTTGGGAGACGCTGTGTTCAGAGGCAGCTGCTGTTTGTCCATAGCACTGTGGTCGGACGTGGAATGAAGGATGACGGCAGTGGTGTCTGGCTTTATAGTCGTTTCACCTGGTTGGCAGCGACCCAGGAATTGAAGGAACTGGGCCAACCTTGCCATTTGACGGAATGAAACAGTTTGCCACGTCGACGTTCCGTTTTCAAAATCTGCTCCACCGTGTAGTAGTCTTGCTGTGTTTTTACCACAGGCTGTAATTCCGTCTCCTAAAACGTCCCTAGCAACGGTTCCTCTTGAAGATCTTCCAGTTCATAGACTCGCTGCTGTTGGGGTAGGCGCCGTTTAATCAGGAAGTGCTCATCGCTCCAGTTGGGCAAGTAAGTTTTCTCAAATTGACCTTTGACTTTACTGATCCGTACAGGGTCCCTGACCTTGTACACCGCCTTCGGCGTTCGCTGCGATGGCCTGGGGTACAAGACACGCCGGACTTGGGCTTCATTGCGTTGGGTCACGGTAATGGGGCTCTCTCTATACTCCGGTGATAGGCTCGATTGTAACCACTCACAAGTTTCGGGAGAACATCGATGTACCGCCTTGTATTCTTATAGGTGAAATATTTATACATGCGGCCTTTGAATGTCCTATTGAACCTTTCCACCACGGAAGCCTTGGTCTCGTTGTACGTATGGAAGAAAAACACCTTCTGGGCTTTCAGAAACTGTTGGAACGGTCTGTTGAGGAATTCCGTGCCTTCGTCGGTTTGCAAATACAAAGGTTTGCGCCCGGTCTTGAAGATGTCTTTGAACGCCGCTATGAGATTCGCCCCCGTTTTCGTCCGGATGGGTACCACCCACGCATACTTGGATAGGATATCGATGCACGTCAAGATATACCGATTCCCATCGTTGTGTTTGGCAAAGGCGCTCATATCGACCAAATCCGCTTGCCACTGGGCATCTATTCCTCCCACGATGACCCGGTTCCGTAGAAAATGGCGACGGACAGATCGATGTAAGGTATAGGTGTCTTGTTTTCTTAACCAATCTCGGACTTGGGCACGTTGTATCCCCTGGGGTTTGGCCGCTCGATAGAGAGCCGACAATGCACTATAGGCCGCCGGACTGTCGGGACTGTAGTATAAGTTATCCAACACCTTCTCCCAGCGCTTCATGGTGACAAATGATGATGGACCCTGGCTCTATCGTTTATTTATAACGGGTATATCTTGGGCCGGAGTTTCTTTCTGATTTTCTTCGTTGGCTTCGACAGTGTCCATGGTAAATGACCAGTCCAACTCGTCTGATGACCGCTTGATAAGCACTTCATCCACATCTACCACGGCATCTTCCAATGCAGACCATAGATCAGAGTGAAGGGTAAAATGCACTGTACCCCATCTAGCCGAGCCAATTGAGCAAAGAAAGGGCCGCGTCGGATGTACACATCGTGACACAAGTGGATGAGGTCGCCGTCCAGTTCACCAGACAACACCCGTTTGAATTTGGTCCACCCCTCCCGGGACAGACGAATGTGGGCCGGGCACGGTTGTGTAGGGTCCGCATCACAGATGTCTCCCACCTCCTCCATGATATCGACCGTATCCGCATACACGTACAGGAAAATCTCGGGGGTCAAGCTGAGATACGCCCGTACTGCCTCCGCCATGGTCAGTACGTGAATGGTACCAGATTTGACTGTCTCGTATTTATAGGGAGAACCCCTTGAGATCAAAGGATCGGGTGGTCATGTCACTGGGCTGACTGAGTCTAGCCGGGTAATCAATGGCATCGTTGTCTGGTTCATGGCTAGACATTTGTTCATTGGGTTCTGCCGCCGCTTCTCTCAGGGCACGAGCCCACTCCAACTCGTCTGATGACCGCTCGTCCGGTGTAAACAGCTGGTCCACGATAGGCACCACTTTCTCGAAGGCTGTCCACAGATCGGGGTCTAGGGTGAAGCCTCGCGTAGGGTCTTGGTAGCGGCCCAGGCGTGGGAAGAAGGGTCCACGGTGTACGTAGATGGCATTGTCTATGTGGATGAGGTGTCTGTCGAGCTCGCCGCTCAACACCCGTTTAAATTTGGTCCAGCCGTCACGGTGTAGCGTAACCGTATTCGATACGGTCTCAGCGCGCGACCAGCAAACATCTCCACGGTCTTCCACGAGGGTGACTTTATCTTCATAGACGCGTAACCCCACCCGGGGTGTAAGGGGAAGGATGGCTCGTAGAACTGGTGGCATGCTTGATCCGATGACGATCGTCGAATGACACACGCTGTGTCTGACCCTCGTATTTATAGTCAGGTCCCACTGTCAATGCCACAGCACCAGGGTCAATAGGGCACAGACTATTGTGAGGCCAACCAGCCGTCGCTGGTTCCGGCGTGAGCGCTCGTGGTCCATAGCCCGAGCATCAAGGATGGCTGTCATAGTCCAGTAGTGGTGAGTGATGGCACACCTCTCCATCGAGTGCACTCTGTCGAGGACCGCTTCTGTGAACTCGTTCAGGATCTGGCGTCGCCCCTCGTTGTCGTCGCCATCTGCAAACATGGACCGGACCACTGCTCGGTAACCCGTGAGTGAATTAACCACGGTGGCATGCTGTAAAATGCGAGTCGCATAGGGCTGGATCTCCGTCATGGCTCTGCAACCGTAGAAATGAAGGTGTAGGATCCAGAGGGACGTGTTTTATAGACCATGTCACACATGCGCGCCTAGATGTAGCTCTACGGGTGTAGTCCGTGATACGTACTATTCTGATTGGTTATGTGGCTCCTATAGAGATAGTACCTTATCGACAATGGGGACTACTTGTTCCAAAGCCGTCCATAGATCGGGGTCCAGGGTAAAACCACCGTCGTTCAGATAGAGGAGTCGAGCGAAAAAGGGACCGCAGAAAATGTAGACGTCGTCACAGAGGTGAATGTTATCATCGTGCAGGTCACCCAACAACACCCGTTTCAAGGTAGTCCATCCTTCCGGTGATAAAGAGACGTGCGCTTTGGGTTCAGGCGTACACCAACACCTAAGTCCGCTATCGATGAGGTCCACTCGTTTGGGGTACAACAATAGGGTGCAGCCAGGTGTAAGCCTCCGGGTAGCCTCAGTCCCTTCTTTCACCTCGGGGTGTAGTAAGTCATCCACATCGGGGAGTACATCTTTCAGTGCCATCCATAAGGGTGGACAGAGTGTGATATAGGGACCTCCACTCTGTTCCAACCGGGAAAAAAGGGAATCCTCTCCAGCAGTGCGTATGTGCACGCCGACTTCCACGTGCATGCAATCCCTTTCGGGGTCTTTTCCCTGTAACAATCGTGTCAATAGAGTCCAGCCTGATAGCGATAACAAAATCTTCACCTTCTGCGGTGCGCGCTAGGGGCCGTATGAACCCATGCTCATGGTACTCATATGAACAGTCACAATCAAAGCGTGACTGAGATACATCATTCTTTAGATGACGACTTTACAACGAATATTATGGATTAAGAATACTGATCAGCGATACGGATTTGATATTTTTGGAACATCATGATGTCTTGCCGGCATCATTGAAAACTGTTGAGCGCTTCTCTCTTGCAGGAAACAAGCCTATGTTTATGTATACTATGATTGTCTTTTTGAATTTGGTGCTAATACTGTTATGTGGAATATGGAATAGGTCTTTGGATTATGGACGCGGATATTCTCTAATGGACGACGGCTGAATTATGGATGACGGATTAGACGCTTGTAATTGGACCAGCTCCAGGTGATCGTCATTGACGATGAGGTAGACGTCGGACGTCAGTTGGAATAACGCAAGCTCTGTTCCGCTCGCTGCCATGATGGGGAATGAAAAGCGAACGGTTAGAGAGGTGGCTTTATAGTGTACCTGTTGGGTAGGGTTTTATACACCGTGCGTGGCACTTGTTATACTCGCTTGCGCCATAGGTCAATAAGGTTAGAAATGCGCTTTTTTCTACTACGCCCTGTGACGGCCCTTCGTGAATGGGCGTAACCTGTGAACATCATAGGAATGCATGTACTAACCTGTCTGTGGGGTTTTTCCACAATGGCGTTCACCTTCGTGTCTTTTCGGGTACGTCCGTGTCTTTTCGGTAAAGTCCGTGTCTTTTCGGTAAAGTCCGTGTCTTTTCGGTAACGTCCGTATCTTTTCGGGTATATATGAGGGTCTTGAGGGGGGCGACTGTATGTGACGTGTTGTATGTGTTTTTCTCGGCGACGTCCGTGTCTATCATCCTGGCACATCACGTCTGCGCCTGCATTGGGGTATGCATGAGGGTCTTCATGCGCGCGCTCGGAGGTGACCGAAGATGTCACGGCTCGGCCCTCGACTTGGGGATAGTTGAACTGAGTGTGCTAAAAATAGATCACCAGCTAGCGTGCTATAAAAGCGAAGCGGCCTTGCCGTTTCATCAGACACTCTGTCAACCACCAAGATGTTCACTTGCACAACTTGCCAGAAGCAGTTTACTCGTCTAGATAATTTACGACGCCACGAGGCCTCCACCCACAACGATGCACGGTATACTTGTATAACCTGCGCACGGTCATTTAATCGGGAGGATCATTTACTGCGCCACGAACGCTCATTCCACGAGGGCGCGACGGAACAATGTAAGGATTGTGGTCAACTCTTCAAACGACGCAGTCAGTTAAGACGGCATCAGCGTTTGATTCATGTCCCGTCTCTACGGTATGAGCGACAACTTCCCACTAAAGAGGCACCCAGGAGGGTCAGACCCAGTGAAGATAAGCCCGGGGAGACGAACGCCACTGGTGATGCGATGACGGAGAGCCCGCCTATACCCACAGTTCAGAAGAGCCTGGATTTCCAGCCGGACCCCACCGTTACGGTTTCGAGTCATACGCCTGACAACATCGAACATTTTCTGGGCGAGCCCATAAATGTTCCTAGCGATCTCTTACCCGAAGATCATCCAGTGAGTGACATCGATCGGAGCCATTGGTCCATGACACGGCACTGTTTCCACCGTCATCGCCCTATTCAAGATATCTACAATTTCCTACTAACCAACCTCACCCGTCTACGCAGCTACATGGAAACCATCTTCAATGACCAAACTACGGCCACCAAATTGAATCTGGCGTTTGGTTATGTGCTGCAGCATAAGGAGACAGGCCAAGTCCGATACTTTTACCCTAGCAGTAACATCTATGTGTTTGACCAGCCGTTTACCATCATTCACCGGAGGTCACTAGAGATGATGCTGGACCAAGTGGAACAATTGGATGTCTTGGGATGGGCCCAACAACAACGACCCAACACCAAGTGGACAGTGAAGAGGGTGACCAATGTTACGTTTTTCCTTACCAAGCTGATCCACCACCGCCATCGGTTGAATGCGTCACTCGTGCACTGATGAATTTCATAACATGCCGTACATACTCTCTATGACTACATGCTGATCGTTGACTTGAGCTCAGTAAACACTTGTACCTAATGTGACGGTGCGTTAAATAATAAAACATGGTGTTTGATATTTCAATCTGTTTTGCTGTGAACATACTAAACATACCCAGGGCGGCTCCCCCAGCCTGGGTATGATGTAACATTGGGGATAATAACCTGTATGAACATTGCTGAACTTGTTGTTATTCACGACAATCGCTAGTGACGATATTTCAACCCCGCACTCACCCCATCAGATGCCCCCTCACCTAGGCTTCACATGGATACCTCACTCGATCCCATCGGCCCACGAGTGGCTCCCCTAGATCCCAACACGTCCATTTCCATACACTTTGTCTAGTGCGCATGCGCAGAATGACGATATTCCTACCCCACATCCATCCCATCGGTTGCCCCCTCACATAGGCTTCACAATGATACCTCATACAACTCCATCGGCCCATTAGGGGCTCCCCTAGATCCCAAAACGTCTATTTCCATACCCTTTTCCCACAATTCCCTGTCTGCGCATGCGTAGAATGGTGACAACGCTCGAGCCACGAGTCCAGTCAGATGCCCCTTCACATAGGCTTCACATTGATACCTCATAGAACTTCATCGGCCCATTAGGGGCTCCCCTAGATCTCAAAACGTCTATTTCCATACCCTTTTCCCACAATTCCCTGTCTGCGCATGCGCAGAATGGTGACAACGCCCGAGCCGCTAGTCCAGTCAGATGCCCCTTCATGAATGTTTCACATTGATACCTCATATGACCCCATTGGACCATTAGTGGCTCCCCTAGCTCCAAAACGTCTATTTTCATACCCTTTGGCCACCGCGCATGCGCAGAATGCCGATATTTCAATCCCACACCCAGCCCATCGGTTGCCCACTCACATAGGCTTCACTTTGATACCTCACTCGACCCCATCGGTCCACTAGGGGCTCCCCTAGATCCCAAAACGTCTATTTAGGTATTCCCCGTATACATTAACATTGGAAGTCAACCCATGGGACTACTTTCTGTCCGCGGAGGCAGACCGCATCACCACCAGACCGCATCACCGCGGAAGAATTCGAGGTCAAAGGTTGCCGGAACTATAGCCTAGATAGGTCAGTACATGCCTTGATCACATGATCGTCACGTCAAGTTCCTCCTCAAATCTTCCCTTGTGACGTCATTACATCCGGGTGAAAGTTAACTCGATCGGGGTTTACACTACTACTGAGGCTGCCCAGAAGGGATCAAAACATATTTTTCAAGTGAGGGTCATTAGAGGTGTTTGATACCTAGAGGGGAGTTAATAATATATAATTCCTCTCTCTCGTCACTTTTCTGTCTCACTCTATCCACATGGTATGGAGCGTGAAGTGTCCTATGAGTCTCCGAATGGTGTTCAAAGACAAATACAATGATATTGATGTATACCATGTGCTTAGGTACACTGTTGGTTCCAACTGTTAGGACCAACTGTTTTCTGTCTCATACAGGTGCCGTCTTTGAGGAAAATCAAAGTCGTTTGCTGGTGAAGTTAAATCCAGATTTATACATCTGACACAACTCCAGAAACTGGTGTAATAAGAGTTTGGAAGATCACATCCCACATTAGATATACAGTCCGTAGTGATAGTAATCGATATCCCGTATGGTATTAAGGTAAAAATCGAGAGTCGTGTTTGAGGATCACATCAAGAAAACTGTTCTAGTATACGAAAATGTTAAAAATGTGGCTAAAAATTTCAGTTTAGATGGTCACACCCGCGTGGCGACTACGGTCATTTTAGATGTGCGTGTTCGCGTAATATGACCCCAATAAATGGCACAGTCTCCCTCGCTTAGTGCTCCTGCGAATAGAATTGATAACTCTCCCTAAATGAGTACTCCTGTGACTAGAATGGGCAGTTCTCCTTTACAGAGTGACCAGTAAGAATTCAAATTGTGCAGGAGAGGAAGAGGCACATTGTGGGTAAATGTGGCAAAGAAGGAAGTATCTATCCCCGTACAAGTTCCATCGTGAGATGCTGATCCTGTTGGGGATCTTACTCCAGAGAAATCTCCAGTTGTGGATGTTTGTAATGAAAAGACAGATATCTGGGTTTTGTTTCAGCTGCAGGTGACATTCATTATAAAATTTCCGGAATCCTCTCTTAAAACTTTATCATCGATACTTGATTAAATTTGTTTGATTCAGAATTTTCCGACGTCATAGCATAATGCCATTGTAATACCAGTCCCAAAATCTTGCCGTGGCCATATACAGACCCAGGTAATTGTCGTCATATGTTCTTAACTAGCTGTATTTGTTAAAAAAATGGAAACTTGCCTTCTTTGGTACATAAACACCAATGGTTATTAACATTCAATCTGGTTTCCGCAAGAATCATTGGTAATTTAGATTAGAGTCAAATGATAAAATTGATTTCATTAATACAGATCATGTATTATCTATCTTTATCGATTTAGAAGAAAAAAATGTGATCGGGCATTTTAGAGAACTCCACACTATGAGATTGAGGTTATCTCCCAGCTTAAAGGATATACTTCACTATCATTTATTTTAATTTGGTGCTAATGCTATTATATGAATTAGGTTTTTGGATTATGGACTCGGAAATTCTTTAATGGCCGACGGCTGAATATTTAATGACGAACTGGACGCGTGTATTTTAAACAATACACAATTCCAGGTCCGTGTGTGTTCAACTAGTTCTGATCATATGGATGGGGATTAGGGTATCCAACCAGGCAGCGCTTTATCCGCCACTTAACCACTATTTAGCATCAAGATCAACAACTTAGCTCAATTTTTGGATGAGCCCATTGATAGTGTTAAGATATCGTCTAGTGAAAAGTGTATGGCTGCCATTGATCGGAACTAAAAACTGTCTGTTTTAGAGTAAGCGTCAAATCCGACATTCAATATTCAGCCGTCGTCCGAAAAGATTTTCCGCGCCAATAATCGAAAGTCCTATTCCGTATGACAGCACCATTTTCAAATGTGTGTGAAATTAAAATAATAAAACACAAGATGGCAATCAGTCGCGCTTTAATTGCAGCTGTTCAGGTGGAGACTATGAAGTACCCCCACGGCGCCAGACACGATGATATTCTACACATAAAGTCCTAATCACTGATTAGTATTCTTTATCCAAATGAATTCCAATTCTTTTATATATCTCAGTCATGTCAGTGTTCATTTGAATACCATGGAGATGTAATAAACATGATATTCAAAAGGTTCCTAGCTACGGGTTAAGCGGGACTAGACATGGTTACGAAAGGTATATCCAGAGATCTTGCAAGCTACGATCCAGATTTGATGTCTGGAGAACGGCTTCCAGTTATCCTGAGCTAAGACAAATTGTCTGCACATTTAAAGAAGTATTTCTCTCAAATGATCCAGAATTTTTATTAGGTCGACCTCCAATCTATATATTAAAGCAAACCAAAATCTTGTTTGACCACTGATTAACGTTTTTACTCCATACATGATGCCTTAAAGCCAAGTGCAGGAAGACTAGTAGTTACTAGCTCTACCTGGGGAGATAGATCAATTATTCGTTCAAAGTTGCTACAACGGCTGTCAGTTATGACTAAATTGTTTACAAAGGTTCATGCAAGTCCAACTTGATTAAGTTGGATACAATCCTGCATCAAGGACTAAGACTTTGTCTCGGTTATCCCCAAAGAGAGGCAGATGAATTTCATTTGAATTTCCTAGTAAAGTTGTCACAATAGTATGTCGCAAAATTGCTTTCTTACCAATCCCTGCCTATGTATGTGTTCCCAGCACGGTCTGCACTCGAAGAACACACTTGTCTTGTTCCAGCTCTTGAAATTCGTATAAAACCACACACTGATCAACAAGAATGTGGTCTATTAAGGGCAAAATATGAGTTTTCTTATTTTTATTTTAATGTTGGTTCCAAAAATGGTGACAAGTGGTGTGTCCTACTATTTTTGGTTCTCAAACTGTTCCATATTAATTACCAGATATGGGGTTTTATTTTTACTGCTGAGGCCACAGCTCTTTCAACATCAGCCTTAAGATAGTATTGCTTCCAGCAAAAGAGCATATGTTATATTAACGGACTCTTTATCACGCCTTCAATCGATCGAGAATAGATATTCAACTCATCGCTTCATTTTAGAAATTCTGGCATTATATAAGTTCAGAGTCATGCAATGGAGTCCCTCTTAGTGAATTTAAACCTTGTATTTGTGATGTTAAATTTTATTCTCTCTCTCTCTCTCTCTCTCTCTCTCTCCGTATATCAAGTTATGGTCGAATGGAAAGCATTTATTTCAAACAAGTGACAGCAAAATACAGAGACATACTCAAATACAGGTTTGAACGTTATGGTTATTGAACGTTATCGAAATATCTTTTACAAAGTTTATATAGGAGTGACTTGAAGGAACGAACACACGTATACATATTAGGTGTCAGAAAATACTCCGGATACACAGTGAGCCGATTAATGTGTAATGATGAGCACCCTCCTAGTTACTCTATATAGATGTAGGTATTCATAATTGCGCGGGTACCAACCAGTAGTAACATAAGAAATATTTCATGAGATCGCCAAACAGAACTGTTGTACACATATATATAACATTTTTATATATACAGTGGGCTAATTAGCACGTAATAATCAGTTCACTGTTCATATATGTATATTTTTTTCAATTGAGAGAAAACGTAATAGGTGAAGGTAGAAGTTTGAAAAGGTAACTGCCGACAATCACATGACTCTGATGACCATTCCTACTGTACTAAACTTTTTTTTCAAAAATATGTGTTATATGATTTCATCCAATAGGCAGTGCTAATAGAAAAGAATCACAGTTCCACGGTTCAGTATATGACTTTCTTGTTGTCAAACATGTGCTTAAGAGTGAAACTCAAAAATAGTAAAATGCTTACAAATAATATTTAAGCTAATCTTTGTTTGCTATTTTATCAATTGATCAAGTTGCTCTTGAGCGAAGCAATCTTTGTTTGTTGGCGATCTGCGGAGGCACAGTGACGATCCTCTGTATCATTTTGGGATGGGTCAGCTGTTTTAGACTCTCGCAAGGCTGTCGAAGTACTATTTGGACTCGTTCTCTGAGGAAACGGTATACAAGCCATATATCTGTCCCCATGCCAGAATTGAATTTACAAGAGAAAAGAAGGAGAGATTAAATATTCGATGATAATTAATTTAACTTCTGCTCCATCATTGCTGGTGTTTTCTCAGCATTTCCTTTAACCACTGCCTCATTCTGAGCTGAAAATTAAAATTAAAATTGATAAAGATAAAGACCTATAATCATTATGAGGTGTCAGTTGTTAAAAATAAAGTCATATAATCACTTAGAGGTGACAATTGTTAACGATAAAGACATATAATCACTAAGACACGAGGAAGGTGACTCCGAAAAATATTAACGAAAGGCATCCAATATTTGGGCATACATCATTAATGTCATCGTCATACATCATTAATGTCATCGTCATACATCATTAATGCCATCGTCATACATCATTAATGTCATCGTCATACATCATTAATGCCATCGTCATACATCATTAATGTCATCGTCATACATCATTAATGTCATCGTCATACATCATTAATGTCATCGTCATACATCATTAATGTCATCGTCATACATCATTAATGTCATCGTCATACATCATTAATGCCATCGTCAGGAATGGTAGTATGAGTATATCTATTTTTTACAGAACATTCAAAGATAATCAGCCAGTCAGACATATTACAGAGAGTAATGCTTTAACCAATTAAATCAACAAAAAATGAAATTAGCCAGAAAGGTGCTTATATGAATGGAATTGTGACGGTGTTCACAAGAAAAGTACGAGTTCTTTCTGTTACTGTGGTTACCATATTTCTGAATTTATTAGTAACCAATTCACAAAGCGATATCCAAATAATATATAAACACGTTGTTAATGGAATGTGAAACCATCAGAATTTTCCAGTATTTTACCAGATGTATGCCACTGCATACCAAATTTGTACCAGATCTAAAAATCGCTAAATGTTATATCTCGGCAACAAGTAGGAATATCTT
>JAVTVY010032202.1:0-12083 GCA_036873755.1 Hanleya hanleyi
GATAATTTGTCGGATAATGAAGAAATTAGCTACCGTATATATAACCAACAACAAGAAGATTTATTTATACAAAAAATTAAAGATATTACTTGGGAAGATGTTACAAATACCAATAACGATACAAACATGGCACTTTCTTATTTTTCCTCTAAATTTTCCGCAATTTATAATGAATGTTTCCCCATATTAACACATAAATTGTCCAAGCATAAAATTATTAAACCATGGATTACCCACGGGATACTTACATCTATACACCATAAGAACAATCTTTATCGTAGCTATTTAATCAATCCCAATAATGATACGCGCACGCAATACAGACAATATAGAAATAAACTAAATCATACAATTCGGCTAGCAAAGAAGAATTACTTTGAAGAGAAGTTTAATTTGGTTAATCAAAATATTAAAGGAACCTGGCAAGTTATCAATCAGCTAATGAACAGAAAGAGCCATTCTAAATTACCGTCTAGTTTCAATATCAATGGACAGAACATTACAGACAAGGAATCCATTGCTAACAAATTCAACCAATATTTTATCTCACTGCCAACTAATTTGGATGCACGAATCCCCAATACATCAGATTTTAATATTTGAAAAACAGCACTCCCCAAAACTTTCAATTCCCTATTACAGCTCCATTCGAAGTTAAACAAACAATATTACAACTTAGGTCAGCTGCTTTAGGTATTGACGACATTAAAGCCTCTGTCGTTAAGAAAGTATCTGACTTCACATCTGGTCCATTGTCCTTTATCATAATTATAAACTTATCGTTTGCAACTGGAGTAGTACCAGACTCTCTAAAAGCCGCAAAGGTCACGCCGATTTTCAAGTCCGGTGGCCCCAGTTGCTTTTCCAATTATAGACCGATATCTGTGTTACCCTTTTTCAGCAAGATCTTAGAAAAGGCTGCTGCTAATGCCATCACAGAATTTCTGGACTCAAACGACATAATTTCAGAGGCGCAATATGGATTCAGGGCAAATCATTCCACGGCACTCGCAGCATGTAAATTGCACGACTTGCTCGTCACTGCAAAGGAATCTAAGCTGTTCACTGTAGCTACTTTTTTAGATTTGTCAAAAGCCTTTGACACTGTCAAACATGATATTTTACTTGCCAACTTAGAACATTACGGATTCCGTGACATATCGAATGTCTGGTTTGAAAATTATTTGACAAACAGAACACAAAGATTAAATTATAATGGTTTTTTATCTGAATCTGCCTCCGTTCATTTTGGTGTTCCACAGGGTTCCATACTTGGTCCCATCTTATTTCTGATTTACATTAATGACCTTATTAACGTAACAGATTTATTAAAATGTATCCTATATGCAGATGATACAAGTGTTCTTTACTCTTCAGAAAATCTTAATGATGCTATGAATATTATGACACTTGAACTAGATAAGTTGTATAAATGGTTCTGTTCAAATCGCTTATCTATCAATATCACCAAAACTAAAGTTATGATAATTGAACCCTATTTAAAACACTCTCACAGGTCTACTGTTGAAATACCTCCTATAAAACTGTGTGGAGTAGACATAGAAATTGTTAGTAAATTCAAATTCCTTGGAGTATTTTTTAATAACCGTCTAAACTGGGTCTCGCACATTGATTATATTTGCAAGAAAGTTTCTAGGAATACTGGGATTCTTCATCATATTAAAAAATCACTCAATAAAAAAACACTCTTTATATTATACTACTCTTTCATATTCCCATATTTGTCATACTGCAACATTTTATGGGGTAACACATACACCAGTCATCTAAATCCTTTAAATCTTCTCCAAAAACGTGTAATTAGACTTATAACGTTATCCGCTAAGTATGACCACACTGCACCTTTATTCAAGCGAACTCAAATTCTCCAGTTACCTAAACTGAATCTTTATCTGTTACTTCTACTAGTACACAATTTTTGTTATGATTCAAGTCCACTACCCAAATATTTTCGGAACTATTTTGTAAAACAATCATCTGTTCATCAATATCAAACACGCGCACATTATCTTAATTTATACAGGCCATTTTATCGTAGTAATTTGTCCTTTTATACTATCAAAACAGCTGGTCCTCGCGAGTGGAATAAACTAATGTCCTCTATCAAAAACATACCATCGACATCACTTTTCAAATCCAAGCTTAAATCATACCTAGCTGAGAATGACTGATCTACTTTCTCGACCATTTCCGATGCTGTTGCACTTGTCAAGCAATAATATTAAGCCACCCTAAGTTTAATTTCAGTATTATTTCCAACTTAGGGATAAAACAAGCCCCCTGGGGTTTTATTCCCGCCTTTCAAAGCATGTTAGCATCATTTATATTAGTTACGCAAATTTGGTGAATAAAATGAAATGAAATGAAATAAAAGGTACATCCTGTTTTATATTGAAGACGCCAGTGGAAGGATATACTGTATAAGTGTAACATTGAAAAATAGATCGAAATTACATATAGATTGATTGGTTTGATCAATAGACTTGGTTTGTCTTCATCACATGATGTGGGTGTTTATGTCAGCAACCAATCCTTGTATTGATTCAATATAAACTTGCTACATATTAATCGTTCCTTACTCTTTTAGTAACGAAAAATTTATTGGGTACACTGATGATCGCTGATGAATGATCATATATATTCAATATTTTCAGCGCAAGTAAGGAACGCCGCCCTCTTACACAAAGAAGCCGAATGGCGTTGCGAGTCCACAAAAGAGGAAGTTTCAAATTTGAAACAAACAATTAGCGATTTACAAAGAGAGCTTAGCGAAAAGCGAGAAACTATCCACAGGTAAATTCTATTTTTGTTCCGGCAGATGTAAGCATATTTTGAGAGGTACCGGAGCTGTTTTCGTTTCCAGTTATTCCTGAGGATTTGTTCGAAATCGGGAGTGGAAGTGAGGGTCGTTTAGCTCAACGGTATAGTCTGGTAAGTTTCAGTCCGTTAGCTCAAGGGATAAGAAAAATATTGAGGGTGGGGGTGGGCTGAAATGCCCGCTCCCCCAGGCCTGGACAGGTCTCGGAATGCCCAGGCCAGAGAGGGTTAACACTTCTAGACCCAAAAAGTTTAGTGGTGACCTACCGCTTCACAATCCCCAGCTCGTATTGCCGCATACCCCTGCGTTATGGATTTGTTTACTACCTATGCGACATGCTGTATTTTGAACCGCATTTATACATGCATGACTTAGAACTTGTGCCCCAGATCGCGGCGCCATAGTGGAGTATAGGCCACACAAGTTTACTGACAGCACTATAACAAATATTGCCGATACACTTGGACTTCATTCGATATGATGTATAATAGTAGCATATCACTGAATACGACAATCCTAGAATAATTCTCATCTCTAATTGAACTCGTACACGTATTGGGTATAAACACGTATCGGGTATTAACGCGTTTTGGGTATTTTTGCTGAGTGGAACCTTTGGCTGGTGTTCTTGCAAGCTCCAATTCCATATACGACCATTGTTGGTCCTTGATGAGCTAATGGCAATGTATGTCATACTCTGATATCTCAGTTCAATAAAAATGTTTATTTATGGTTATTTCTTCTCAGGCTTACCAAGGATAGCACGGTACAAATATGGCAAAAGGAGAAAGAACGCCTTTTAGCAGACAGCGACGCCAGGTAAAAACAATATACTCGCGTTCATAAACGGACAAAGGTGCAAGAAATTTAACGGACTGTACGAATTATGTCTCTATAATATGCTATATTTTTATCATTTCCGCAGAAGATTGTAAGGATTTTGTGCGATATATAGCTACCAGTTTGTAGAAAGGCTCTTATATTGAATAATGAAGTATATGTTGAACAATCATTTTTCAACGAGGCGATATCAGGTATACCGGTGGCTTCATGTTTAATTTTAATTTACGCTCAGATTCCAAGTATTTAATCAGGTGATCAACGAGTATAAACCCACATTTTTATTTATCAATAGAATAGAGCTGCTGGAAGCCTCCCTGACGAAGTTACAATCAGACAATGAGAGGATGAGAAGAATGATGGAGAAGAAATTATCGGTAAAAACATTAATTGTCTCATTGTTACATTGATAGAAGACACTGTAAGAATATAGTAGTTTAAATGAATAGTTATACACATGCGTACATTAGAGTGGCTTTCAAAACATCATTCCCATAATAATGTTATGATATCAAAGCCTCTAAGCAATATTTTACTCAGGAATGAGTACAAATGTATTCCGTAGTATTTGCTCTATATTATGTGCTACGTTATAATCACGTGGGCGCAATATTTTGTCGCTATATTACCTTCATTTGGAATATCAGATGTTATGAAATGTATTCAATATATCTTCACCTTCAGGCTGTCGATGAACAGAACAAAAGGTTGAAGATGAAACAGGAGATAACGGAAGCCAGAGAACACTTAGGTATTATTGTCTTGACTCACCAATGCTTATAATAAACTCCCTCTCGATATGTCATATTAATGTCATTTCATAGGAAAATTGATACATAGGTAATTATACAGGGCTCTCCTTTGTATCTTTCCCGCTATATCTGTATTGTGTTCATATGAACAGTCACAATCAAAGCTGACTGAAAATACAATTTACTCAGCAAAACGACTGAGCAATTCCTTTAGACAGAAGAATACCTCGATATAGGAAGATAAGGATGTCTGTCCGGCATCATTGAATTTGAAAACTGCAGACCACAACCAGCTTTTGTTTGTATGTTCAGTCACATTTATGCCAACTTGGAGTTTCATGCTAATGGTGCCATAGAATAAGCTATTTCTATTGTTGCCCCAGTAATTCTTTATGAACAGCTGGCTACTAGATGTCGAATCTGACGCTTGAATGCAATTAAGGCATTTATTCTGTCATTCATTCTTGCAACCTCACATTTTTTCATTAATAGCAGTTATAGAAGAATGTATTTGCGCAAAATTTCTTGCCCATTTCGGAGTTGTATTATGGCAAGAGACTGCTATAATTAAAACCATACAAAACAGCCACACACCAAAGATATGGTGGATAATTCTCAAAATTCAGCAAATCTGTTTACTTCAATTCTCCATAGACATTACAAATATAACAGCATTTTGCACGTTTGATAGTAAAAACACCTAAACCGTTCAAATAAAATTTCCCAGCCTTTGTGCTCATGGTGCTTGTGGCGGAGAAAGTCCCAATCTTCAGTCACAGACAGGGTACGTTGCAAGGTCTTGCAGGCTAAAGCATACCCAAGTGCATTTGCAAATATGTGAAGAAAAGAATTGAGAAACACTGGAAGGGTAAAGACACTGGACATCCTCGCGAGCCAGTGTATCAATCGATATGTTACGATCGATACACTGGCTTGGTTAGTTGCCTAAGGCAGTTCTGGATATAAATAGATCGAGGAGTTTCCACTAAACCGAACCAATCAGTAAGCGCACTGAAGCAGCTGCACCAGGCCATTCCGCAGCAGGGTTTGAGTTTTGACTGGGTTGAATTTCATCGCCGGCAGACTGCCTTTGAAGTTAGGCTGAAATTGACATCGGGTGTCAAAGCGAAAACCACGGGCTTCATATACCGACGCGCTAATTCAAATTCTATAACACTTGTGTCAATAACATCGAGCTTACCGTGCAATTATTACACGTTTTAGCACGGGTATTCTGAAATCAAAACGCGTCAAGTGCAGGTGTTATAATGATGATGATATAATAAAACAAACAAATAAATTACAAGATGAAATTATTTTCTCGAGTTTAACTTGTTTCCATCGTGAAATTGATTAAGAAAGCGACACAAATAGACATATATCGACGTAATTTCCACACAGCTGACGCAGCTGACAGTATCACTCCTCATTTGAGAGACCACATAAACTCGGGACGGGAGCATCAGTGGACGAGTTTTTTCAAGGAAGGGGAGAAAGGTTGGGTAGGGCAATAGAATAGAAATAATTTTTTCATAAGCACGCATATGAAAACATTATTTCTCAAACAACCGCTGGGGATGAAATGTGCGAGATTGTATAATAGACGATAACTCATCCGAATCACCAAAAAAGGTCCAGGTAAACCATCTGCAAGCTAGGATTTAGGATTTACCTGGACTTGTGAAGATGGTAAATGCAGGTCACCCGTGGAATCCAGATTCCAATTATTATGTAAATACTCAAGTCTCTCAAAGCCCAAACAAAAGCCTCTGTCAGTCCAATTTGTCAGAGGCAACCTAGACACTCATTTACATTTCAAAGGCATGTTTCCTGAATAGACTGTAGTCGCTGCACTTGATGCAGGGACTTTGGTTAAATGACTATCTGACATGTCTGGCCATCATAATGAATATCCAAAACATTTGGAGAATTCAAACACACATATTTTCAAAATATTTTCCATAATACTGTAAATGCTAAATAATTTGATTAGCTAATATCTATAAAAATCTGCTGCTTTCTTATATATCTTCGACATGGACGAAACATTTCTTGGAAATATGTATCAATATTGCTCTACACATGGGAGCTAGAGCTTGTATCTTTGTTATATTTTATCACATAATTTCTAGGTGCCTAAAATGAATGTCAGCACAAAGGCCTTAAAGTTTTGACGGTTGGACTATAGATAGTGCAGAAACACAATTGTTCTCCTTGTCGCTATATTGAATTTAGCGAGTATTTTTTAACATGTCCGCTCAGTTTATTGCTATGACATGCTTTTTATGACAAAAATCTAGCTTATACTGCAATTTTCTTTCAGCTTCAGACAAAGATGATTGCAATAAACTAAAGAATGAGAACTATTTACTACAGAAGGTAAGTCACACGGATCGGAATTTCTATGGGTTATATTCGGCGTAACCGCTTTATGACGATATTCTATACCATAACCCTACCTGGGATAAGCTAGTGAGCTAAAACTTGACATACTGTACCGTTGGGTCAAGCTCTACCAGAAAATGTTTAAAAAAAATCGATGATAACAGCTTTAACAACGTCACAGGGATTTCATTAAAAACAAAATTGTCGATTCTTCGGTCAGATTTTACTATTCTATTTATTTATTCGCAAAAACTGCACGATAACTTAGTAAATAATAATCTGATGTGAAATAAAATAGTTTTTGTCCACTTTCCCTTACGGAAAAGCAGGAATTTGAAGGAAAATGACGAAAACATCACTTTTCTGGTACCCCACATGGCCGCTATTTTGAATTTTCCATGGTCCTCTGCTCGGGGTTATGCAAATGAGCTCAAAATCACTCCAATATGATAAACTACAAAGCTCTGGAAATAGGATAGAAAAGTTACAGAAAGGGGTTGGGGTGTAGGAGTCTCTAGGTCTGGTAGGGTTAACCTATTTATAATGAGTATATGGTTTGCTTGACACCTTTTGAACAAATAATCCGTAATATCGTTCTCGAACCTGAATGGTGGACAAATTTTACTATCCTAGATGCCTTCATATATTTGTTGTTTTCGCTAGGACTTGACTGTACTTGAAAAAGAGCTGCAGAGAGAACAGGTCGTTTTTGCTGGAATACTGTATGGTGCTCGTCGAGATTTAAAGTAAGTAGAGTTATATTACTGCGAAATTTTTAAATGATTTTTTATATTACAAGAAATTTGCACATTAGATTGGCTGATAAGTGAAACTATACTAATGTGGACGTTATGCGGATCTAGCAAGGTTCAAACATGTTAGATTACCCATGCAAACTTTCACCAATATGTCCTCAGATTTAATTGAGTGCTCCAGATAAGTTGATGACTAGAGGAGTATGTTGAGCGCTGGAGATACAATAAGTTGAATACCAGATATAGGAGTAAGTCTGGCGCTCGAGATATTAACTTGAGCACTATAGATATTATAATACGTGAAGAGGACACAACAGATGATGGAGCAAAGAAAGCGCTTGATATATCAAGTCGATCGAGATAACGTGTCAAAGGCTCAAGATAGTATAGAGATTAATGCAGATGGGGTCCACGGACATTACTGAACTGGTTATGTCGTTTATCACGGCAAAGAAATGGGAATTTTCCTTTATACAACCAATTTTCTTTTTGTCCTGGTTTGTTTCTTTTCACCAGCCAGTGTAATAATTTATCATTTCGGTTTTATGTAACACTTTTCCATATTTTCAGGGAATGTTATTGTATGATTTATCTCGTATAATCATCGTATTTCTCTTTGTGTTTTCCAGTATTTTAGCGCAAAAATACCAAACACACTCGTTTGGAGAAATGCTAGATGCCGATGTGACGAAATTATTGGACAGGATTAACTACTTGTACGATCAGGCGACAGAAGGGAAACTCTGGTCGGAAGGCAAGGGCATTCCTGAACATTACAAAACAACAGATAAGGTACATGTACATGTAACAACATTCATGCTCGATGTCTTACATTAGGTCACTCTTCAAAATATAGTTCAGCATGTTCTACCATAGTAATTTTCAAGTTGACATGAGTCTCACGTGTAAATAATAGTGAATTTATTAAAAGGGAAGCTTTCTCCATCATCCTCACGCACGTCTAGCCATCATTGTTCCAAGTTTGATAGCTGTATGTGTATCAAGCCTTCGCCCCTTCTCTCCCAACTTCGATGTTGAGAAAATTCTGCCGCCCTTGCATCTTCGCATACCCAAGTCGAACACTATACGCGTTGCCTTAGCTGAAGATAACACATTTTCTGACCAGAATACGGTTTGGTGATGTCATAGCTCCATAAATAGTCCGTGTTCCAGATTAGGAGAAACACAACTGTATTACCTCTTTAACATTCAAATTTGATTTACTATTCGAAGGAAATGAACATTTCCCGTTCAAAAATCAAAACAACCGCACGGTGTTGGCAAGCCCATATCTTGATTGGCTGTATGACATCACGTGGCTTTAAGGTCAATTTACTCCATTCACTAGGTCAAGGTAAATGACGGAACGTTAGATTTAACTTGAAATGTGAAGATGTCGCCCCTGTGGATGGATTGATCTTGGACAGGATATGAATCAGATCGAAGTTTCAAGTATCAAATAGTTATAAAGTGACTTTTGATGAGATCTGATGTGGCTTGGATTGATCGATTGATTGCTCTACCGTGTATATTATTTAGTATGACATCGGTATCTCGTATTATTTTTCAACAGGCGGTTATAACGACAAAAACGAAAAAATTATCAGCGTTTGGACGATCAACCAGGTAAGAATGCCTTCTCATGTAGTTATGTCAAAAGTTATTTCCCTTTAAGCTTATAGTCTGTGATTTCCCTTCGACCTTCGTTTAGTTTCTTCGGTTAAAACATTGACACCTCATACACACAGGGTCTGTTCAAGAACAGTTGTCGGACAGGAAGGGAAGCCATAATCTGTGCTATAACCCAGGCTGGATTACTAATCCTAATCGTGCATCTATCAATATATAGATATAGTTTGCACCGAATATCATCTATAGAATATAGATTTCCAGAGTTACAAATCGCTCATCTTTGAAATGCTTCTGACCTCGGGTTGTTTTTCAATCATGTACACAGAATAGTCAAAACCTGTGAGTGAACACTGTTACAATGATTGGGTCGAATATACAAAAAAAAACTCTGTCTCTTTTGACTTAAAAATTTTGGGTACAGCTGTAACGTATAAAATGATATTGGGTCGAAGAATATTGGCTCGAGATTTTGAGTCAAAAATATTGGGTCGACCGATTTAGTGAACAAATTACTTCGACTTCGTATTCTAGGGTAGAATCATTTTCGACCCAAATTTATTGATTGGAAATGAATGTAATCAAGAATAAATGGTACCAAAACTTTTCGACCCAGAATTGTTGGACCAGATATTTAGACGATGAAGAATGGTAGCTTTCACATGTGATCACACTATACCACTGTTTATCACGACTCTATTGCGATTTGTTTTGTTTTAGTCGAATAATTGTGATACACAATGAAGCTGGATGTATATGAACGTTTTATGAACAACATTTTATGTTGCGTTACAGTTCACCAGTCAAAGCCCCTTCGTGTGTGAGGACAGAGAAGTCACCGACTCCGCCTACAAATGGACATGCTGTACACGCGGAACCTATTCGTAAGGGTATAAGTTGAAAGTAATATGATAAACCACGAGGTGTCTAAGGGAAATACCATGCATCTAGAGGTGTCGATATGAATAGTTTGTGCGAACTGTTTGACAATATTGATTTTCTACGAGATCCCATACTAAACCAATCACGACAAGTTCTACCTTTTTAATGTGACATTGATTCACGTTTAGTTCACGAAATGAACAACTTCACGGGTCGGTCTTCTGATATTTTCTACCGTCTGATAAAACCAGACTTTTTGGCGGAAGTAAACCCCTTGAAGTTTGCGTTTACCACACACACACTATGTTACCACACACGCACTATGTTACCACACACGCACTATGTTACCACACACGCACTATGTTACCACACACACACTATGTTTAAACATGCTACCTTATTTGGATACTGTTTCTCTGTAGTGTTTACTATATTGGTTCACGTGCTCCTGTGTGTCGTTACAAGGAGACCCAATTTTAAGTTTTAAGGTGACAAAATACGTGCGTAGTGTGCAGGATCTCTGGTTCATTCCGCTTAACATGTGGCTAGCTGGAAGCCTTATGAACATCGTCCAGTAGAAGATCTTCAATAGTCGCGATTAAAGCGCGAATGAGATACAATATACAGTTGGAGATTCATTTGTTATATGCATTTCATGACAGGAACATCATGTATTTGCTTGAAATTTATAATTTATATTGTAAACCTGACTGAATTCTGGTGATATTGATCTCATATGAAGAAGATCTCTCAATTACTGACGCGCAATAAACAACGGTTCCCAACTGCATGTCGGATGCCATTTATTTATCTCCATCTATACGGGGTTGCGTTTGTCTACGAATCTATGATCGAATTGTGTTATGAAAAGCCTGCATTCATACTAATTCTACTGATGAAACATCAATATTATTATAACTATTCATCTATGCATGAATGAGGAAAGCAGGCGTTGACATTGATTTACATAACTTCATTTGTACGAATTGCATTGTGACTCATGTAACCCACCGGCATTGTCTTATTGTGACAACTAGGAACCTGATCAACATACATGTATATATTATTATGGATTAAGAATACTGATCAGCGATACGGATTTGATATTTCTGGAACATCATGATGTCTTGCCGGCATCATTGAAAACTGTTGACCGCTTCTCTCTTGCAGGAAACAAGCCTATGTTTATGTATACTATGATTGTCTTTTTGAATTTGGTGCTAATACTGTTATGTGGAAAATGGAATAGGTCTTTGGATTATGGACGCGGATATTCTCTAATGGACGACGGCTGGATTATGAATGACGGACTAGACGCTTGTAATTATTAGAAATCCTATTTGTCTGGTATTTAAATATGCGAATATATTGTTTATGGGATTGATACAGATATGAACTCATTCCAATTTAAATGCCTGTCTAATCATTAAATGATCCTCCATTTTCACACATGTTTGGAGAAGTTCCAAATTCCCATTAAATTGTTAACTTTGCCGAGTAGAACAGCTCTTCAAGAAAAGATTAGTTTTTCGATGTTTGGCCGAGATCTTTTTCTGTAGAATTTTATGTGTTTCCAATTGAACAAAATTGGATAGAATGCAATGTTCACGCGTTGAACATTAATATCTGAGCAACCAGAATAACGTCTAAGGCACCTCTTGTTTCCTTACCTCGTACAGAATAACCATTCCAAATGTTTAATCCCCATGATGAATATTTTCCAGAAATTACCGGTTTTACTTAAAACCTGGAGAAATCAAGTAATGGAATGAAAGCGATGAACAGATTAGGGCCTATTAACTGATAATGATGACCCCTGTAGTGTGCATTTCAGTTTGGAGATTCTAAATCAGTCGAAAATTTTGCCACTCCTACTACGATTTTGTAGGCTAAAATTGCATCTAAGCAAACATTTATTGGCCACAATAATCTCACCTTGAGATAGAATCGATGTAATACTACATATGTTCCAATAAAATTTGTTCGTCAATTTTGACCCCC
>JAVTVY010032203.1:0-12341 GCA_036873755.1 Hanleya hanleyi
TTTTTCTCAAACGAGTGTGGGAAAAGTCGTCTAGAAATGAACGAGTGTGAGAGCTTTTTTCTCATATAACATATCAGAGAAGCTAAAATAAAGTCTGACGTCCCATTTTCGACCGACGATGTTGTAAGGGCAAAACCAGGTCAAGCGCGCAATACTACTATTGGGCACTTTGGTCCATGAATGGGCCGAATCACACCTAGGCTACAAGCGCTGAATAAAAGAGAACAAGATTTTTATAAGTGATACACTACTTTAATGACACCGAAATTGTTGAAATATTCCGCTACTGTAACTATGTGTCATTTGTGGAGTACTTAAGTCAAGTATTTATTTGCTTTTGGTGAAGACACGCGGCTTCGTTCGGTTTTGGCAACAAACAGTGTCGGTGAAACGAACAGTTCAGTTCAAAGTGAGATGAAGCAAAGCGGGCAGTGAGTAACGAAGCAGTATATCGTTGTTCTAAAAATTCATGTCATGGATGACAAATTTATTACAATTTACTCACGGCAATCATTAACAATGCAACAAGTCAAATATATTTAACAAAAACAACATCATGTTCACTCAGTGCTAGTCGACTGACACTAAACAGTAACATTGTAACAAGCAGACGATGAAAATAGTGCGTGACGTAACGGCATGACGTCAGCTCATGGTAGACGATTTTTCTACAATGGCTTTCTCCCATAGGAAACGGTCATGTTATATGAGAATGTAATTTCTTAAAATAGAACGTTTTTTTATCAGAAGCTCCGCCCCCTTCATTTTCATTGGCTGATTGGAGTCACGTCAGAGATTCATTACGCGCTAAGTTCTCACGCACTCGCCGGACGAGTTCAACGTTATTGCACACAAGGCCGATGTATACGATTTATTTACCGATATATGAAGCTCAAATCAACGAAGCTCGAGCACCAAATATTCTGGTCAGTAAAGACGTGTTTAGTATGTAAACTCTGCAGAATTCATAGTATATAGGTGATAAATAGATTATCATACTTTGTTTTCAGTTCATGTCGTTCGAGATGTTTTTCCATCGCTCGCGCGGTGATACCAACTCTCGTCCTGCCTTTGGCAGGACTCGAGTTGGTATCACCGCGCTCGCGATGGGAAAACATCTCTCACGACATGAACTGAAAACAGCGTATGATAATCTATAATTATCAACTTTTGAAACATCTACCCGAATCTTCTCCAGAAATTCTATTATGCATATTCAACAGACTTTGGACAAGAGAAGACTTTCCACAGTCATTGCATAATGCCATCGGTATACCAGTACCAAAGCGTGGCCGTAACCATACAGACCCTGGTAATTATCGTACGATTTCACTGACAATTTATGTTTGTGAAATGGAACACATAATAAATGATCGCCTTGTTTGGTACCTAGAAACTGAAACGAAACTTACTGATATTGAAGCTAGTTTCCGTAAAAATAGAAGTACCATTTACCATTTAGCCAGATTAGATTACTGTGTCAAGAATGCTTTCACCAAGAATGAACATGTAGTTTCCATCTTTTTTTATCTAGAAAAAGCCTATGATACTACATGGAAATACGGGATTCTAAAAGACCTTCACACTATACGATAAAGGGCCGTTTACTCATTTTCATATCCAACGTTTTGAATGATAGACAATTCCAAGTTCGGTTGGGTGCAAACATGTCTGATCATTTCGACAAGAGCAAGGTGTGCCACAGGGGAGTATTTTGTCTACTACTCTGTTTAGTATCAAGATCAACAGCTTAGCGGAAGTTTTGAATAAATCAATTGATGGTTCATTCTTTGTAGACGATTTCAACATAACTCGAATTCTGCATATAACTGTGTTTTCATTTGGTCTCCATTTGAAGAAACCCCCCATTATTCCACCTCTTGGAATTCGTATGAAACGACACATTGTAGCAGCTGGTATTAAGCGTAGTCAGATTTTATCCAAGAAGTCCTTTCCAATTCCACCATGGCAGTTAGCTCAACCAGAAGTAGATATTTCTCTAACTAAATATAAAAAGGCAGCCACGAGCCAGCTCTTGTATACACAAGAATTTGGTCTACTGAGAGAGAAATACAAACCGCATCAGGATATTTATACAGATGGTTCTAAAGATGTTGAGAAAGTAGCAAGTGCTACCCTCTTTAGTTCCAAAAAAACTAAAACCTGTCGACTACTAGTTAAAGGTTCGATATTCACTGCAGAAGCAAAAGCGATATTGTTGGCTTTAGGGGTATTGGGTCCACTAAAAGGAAAACATATGTCATATTCTCAGATTTACTGTCATGCCTTCAAGCGATTAAAAGTGGAACTTCGACTCCTCCCACAATCTTGATCATTCTGCAACTACATGACTGTAGATTTGATCAACAGATTGATATTGTTTTTTTGGTTACCTAGTCACGTAGGCATCAAAGGTAATACTGAGGCTGATGGGATGGCAGAGGCAGCCCTAGATGATGAGGTTGATCCTGTTGAAATCCCATATAGCGAGTTCAAACCCTCTATCTGTACTTATGTGAGACGGCTGTTTCAACCTTTATGGGATGTTGTGAATAATAACATGAATAATAACATAACTTCATGAGTTAAAAAAAACTGTAGGGTATACACATCTGAACAACCAGAAACGTTTCGATCAAACCATGATCAGGCGATGTAGAATAGGCCGTACACGATTACAAGCGTCTGGTCCGTCATTCATAATTCAGCCGTCGTCCATTAGAGAATATCCGCGTTCATAATCCAAAGGCCTATTCCATATTCCATTTAACAGTATTAGCACTTAGCAGTATTATTAGCATTAGCAGTATTAACTCACGAACATTTACTAAAAAAAAGCCAGTCCCAAGGTGTATTCCATGCCTTGAAGATCTTACGGTGAAACATACTTATCGAATGCATAGATTTTAATCTATCTATCTATCTCATAGATTGTAAGAGATGCTATATATCGAACGACTACTTTGAAAGATCTTTTTAGTCGGGTGACAGAGGATTACATCTTAGGTTATTTGAGAGAAATCGGGTTGTTACATATGTTTTAATGTGTGTATGTTTTAATGCGTTGGATTACCAATTTATGTACGAGAATTGCTCTCTCTAGCTCTTGAATTAAAGGTACCTAAAAAGTCAAGTTAATAACTGCCCCCTCGCGTACAGGGGAAGGTCCCGTAACCCGCGAAACTCCTCCAAGAGAAGGGTCTTGATCCCAGCATTACCCAGGTCAGTTTTTGGGTCTCTCGAGAAATTACTTTTATATAAAATTAAAATAAACCATGGAAAGCGTACGAGAACTAATCCCAAGCCCGTAGGAACATTATACACTGCGCTGCATCTCGATCACGGAAACAAAAACGTACTCTCTAAAAACAACTGTGTAACAAAGGTACACAAACTGTGTACCATCGCTCTAACAGAATTGAACATCTACAATCACTGTGTAGCTGTGATACACAATTTGTGTAGAAAAGTACACAAATTGTGTACTTCTGATACACATTTTTTGTAGATGTGCAATTCTGCACACAACTGTACACGCACAGGTGTTTCAAAGGCTAAAAAGACCAAGCCAAAATGATTTGATGATCCCCTTTTCAAACTTCAACGAGAACTTGATCTAAATTACAAGCATCTAGTCCGTCATCCATAATTCAGCCGTCGTCCATTAGAGAATATCCGCGTTCATAATCCCAGACCAAAAAAGCACAACTTATGTGTAAATTTGCCAGAGATCTCCACATGCTTGGACCGTTTTTTAGCCATCTCCAAATTTATCGTAAATCCTAAAAGATGAAACGTAGGCAGTTTAAGTCAGAACTCCCAGCGATATGACTGGGCGATATGACTGGCAAGTCTGGTAAGTCTTGTGGTGTATCAGAAGAAGATTGGTTCCAACATTTTAAACTGTTAAATACAAATAGTAGTACTGGTTCATGAGACAGTGGTGAGACTTCAGTGCATTCGTCTTTCTCACATCTGGACATCCGTATTACCAACGTAGAAATTAAAAAAGCAATTAAAGTTCTGAAGTCAAATAAGTCATGTTATCTAGATAATATAAGTAATGAAATACTCAAGTCTGGTCAATCATTTCTATCGCCATGCTTCAGTAAATTGTTCAATCTTATCTTTACCCATTCTGTATATCCTAGTTCTTGGCGATCCCAATAACTTTCGTGGCATAGCTATTACTAGCTGGCTTGGTAAGCTCTTCAACAGAGTGATGAATAATCGTCTAGAAAGTTACTTACCTTGGACAATGACATAATTCCAAAAGAGCAAATTGGGATTTGCCGTGGTAAACATACAACTGACCAAACGTTTATCATTAAGTCGCGTGTTGATAAGTATACCAAACAGCTTAATAAGCCTGTATATACGTGCTTCATTGATTAGTGAAAAGCTTTTGATAGTGTATGGCACGATGGTTTACTTTCTAAGTTGAGAAAATGTGGAATTTACAAAATAATAGAAGATATGTATAGAAATGTACGTTAGGCTAGATACTAATCTAACTTTTGAATTTGCCTCTACCAAGGGTGTAGGTCAGGGGGATAATCTAAGCCCCATCTTGTTTGACCTGTTTTTGCATGATGTTCCAGATATGTTTGACGACACTTGTGAACCCCTGATATTGCAAAACAGTAAGCTAAACTGCCTGCTCTATGCAGATTATTTAGTTTTATTATCCCAAACAAAAGAAGGGTTGCAGTTGCAGGTATGTGTCGACAAACTTGTTAATTACTGCCAAAATTGGAATTTGCATGTCAACATGACCAAAAGTACGGTCCTTGTCTTCTCCCCAACGGGTAGAACGGTTCAATTACAAGCGTCTAGTCCGTCATTCATAATCCAGCCGTCGTCCATTAGAGAATATCCGTGTCCATAATCCAAAGACCTATTCCATTTCCATATAACAGTATTAGCACCAAATTCAAAAAGACAAAATTATACATAAACATAGGCTTGTTTCCTGCAAGAGAGAAGCGGTCAACAGTTTTCAATGATGCCGGCAAGACATCATGATGTTCCAAAATATCAAATCCGTATCGCTGATCAGTATTCTTAATCCATAATATTCGTTATAGAGTCGTCATCTAAAAATGATGTACCTCAGTCGCGCTTTGATTGTGACTGTTCATATGAGTACCATGAGGATGTTGAAGTACATGGGCTCATACGGCCCCTAGCCCCGGGTTAAGCGGAATTAGACACATGTTACGAAACGTAGCCCCATAGATCTTGCACGCTACGTTCGTATTTTGCTATCAGCATGCGATATGTATCGCCAAATTTGAGAAACTTTGAGTGGAGGCGCTTGGTGGAATAGCCCTGTTTTATAAGTTTCTGCAACAATGTTTTGTGACGTTGATTAAAATCATCACATTTAACACAGGATCTAGCAAATGCTACTAAGCGAGATATGTATACGCCATATGCAGGTCCCACTGGAATATTACTATCCAGAAAGGGATAGTTTACGATGTCGAAATTGTAATCATCTCTTTTGTCATAAAGTCGACGAGAGAGAATGCTCCCTTCATTTTTATAGAGATATAGATCTAAATAAGATGTGCCTGTAGGGCTATCTGTAGTTTCCTTCAAATCCAGTGAAGGTGGATATATATCCTTCACTGCGTCATTTATATAGCGATTATCCACAGCGAGAAGATCGTCTATATAGCGTTTGGTGAATGAGAAGGAACGGGCTTTGAATGGATCGGTTTTTGAAAGCGCCTGCATATAGTCATATTCATAAGAGAACAGATACAGGTCAGCCAACAGGGGTGCACAATTAGTACCCATTGGAATACCTATATGCTGCTGATATATTGTGTTGCCAAATTTCACATAGATATTTTTAATGAGAAATTCAAGCAACTCTATAAACAAAGAAACATCCATGAATGATATCTCTTGTATGTAGTCGAGCTAAAGAATGCTTTATGGCTTCCGACATTAATATATCTACGATCAGTTTTCTTGAACACAGATACTATTAATGAACTTATACGGTCAATAAGGTCCTGATGAGGGATTGTAGTATAGAGAGTCGAGAAATCCCATGTGGATACATGTCTGTACGGTAATGTAATGTAACATTCAGCTTGATGGTGTTCCTTTAGAGCAATCATAGTCTTATCCATTTTTGAGTATTGTTGTCCATCAGTCTGGTTCCGTTTATGAAGCTCAGGAAAACATGTATAACAAAGCGTTAAATCTTCCTTAAATATCACAAAGTCCTTCAGCTCATGTAAGCCAAATGTAGACACGTGTGTACATATTTTTGATCGCACAGTAAAACCAGTACTATTATATGGGGCCGAATCTGGGGATGTGTATATATGCCGGTAAGGTTCGAAATAAGGGCATAGGTTATGAGATTATTATGAGATTATTGGATGAAGCACTTTCAGAAAAGTTGACCCTAAAATTCTGTAAATATACTCTATGTGTCCACTCTAAATCTAGCAATTTTGAATTGATTTTTTTTTTAATTGAATTTATTCACCAAATTCGAAACAAGTAAATACACTAATGGCATACAGAGTAGAAGACTAGTGAATTAGTTTTCTTACAAATGTTGCCAACTGTACAATTAGGCGGGAATAAAACCCCAAGGGGCTGCATATTACTGTATTGAGCAGCGAGGATTGGAATATTAGAGTTCAATATAACATATTATGAATATCCATGCAATTACTGTGAAACAGGTCAGTTCTCAATCAGATACTGTTTCAATTTTGATTTAAATAATGAAATAGATTTGATACTTTTAATGGATGGAGGCAACTTGTTCCACTCCTGTGGTCCTTTAATTTTGAGGGAATACAATGAAAGGTTTGAGCGATAGATTGGTCTATATACATTAAAAAGCTGTCCCCTAGTGTTGTATCTATGTACATCAGACGGTCTTCTGAAATATATCTGAAAATCTAACGGTAGCGAGTCAAGATGATGGACAAATTTATGAACTGCTAGTAGACAAGAATACAAGTTGAGCTTATGTATCTGCAAAATGTTAAATTCTATCATCAATGGTGATGTATGATCTCGTTTTTGATCACTCTTATGGCGCGTTTCTGTAACAAAAATAGGGAATTTAAATGGGTAGTGAAAGTGTTGGCCCATAGCACATTGCAATACGACAAGTAAGGCAGTATCATTGAATAGTAAAGAATAAATAGAGTTTTTATGTTTATGACATTTTTAATATGGTTTATGATCCCGATGTTCCGCGATATCTTATTGGATATGTAATTAATATGAGATTTCCAGTTGAGCTGATCGTTGAGATATATGCCTAAGAATTTGAACTGATGAACACACTCTATTTCCGTACCGCTATTTCCGTACCGCAAATAAACATTGAGACGATAGTTGTTGTTCTATGCGCGTTGGGTTTTATGAGCATATATTTTGTTTTCTTTATATTCAATGACAATCGATTGCAGCAAAACCAGTTATGTTATTTTTGAAGTTCCTGAGACATTGTAGTAATAGTATCAGATAGATCTTTTGAAGAAAATACAACGCTAGTATCATCAGCAAGGAGAGTAGTTTTTAATACGTATGTTGCGTTGGTTAGGTCATTAATGTAGAAGAAAGAGGACAGGTCCTAAGATCGACCCTTGGGGAACACCATACGTTACAGGCATTGGCTCAGATAAAGCGCCATTGTGAACTGCAGTTTGTGACCGATCAGACAGATAGCTATTAAGCCAAGTATTTGATAGACCACGAAAGCCATAGTGTTCAAGCTTCGATAGTAAAATAGTATGGTTGACCGTATCAAATGCTTTGGATAGATCAAGGAAAGAAACAATACTGTAGCATTTAGATTCTTTGGCAGAGATCAGTGTGTCATATAAAGAACATGCTGCTAGTGAAGTAGAATGATTAGCTCTAAGCCGTATTGGTTTCGAGAAATAGTTTCATTTGCATCTAAAAAATCCGTTATTTTAATGACAGCAAGTTTCTCAAGTATTTTACTGAAACACGTTAAGACAGATATTGGTCTATAGTTGGATAAAGTTAAGGGATCATCCGCTTTGAAAACAGGAGTTACTTTTGCTCGTTTTAGTAAATTAGGTACTATTCCTGATGTAAATGATGCATTTATTATAGAAGATAATGGATAGGAAATATGGTCGGAGACTAATTTAATTACAGACATACGTATGTCATCCAAACCAGGTGGTGTAGATTTTAGGCTTAGTATTGTTTGTTTCACCTTATCTGCGGTTACAAGTGCAAATTCGAAATAATTGGGAACAGGGTTGTCGAGATAATCATTGAAGTTTGACGACGATGAAGGAATTTGACTGTCGAGATTCGTGGCAACTGTACTAAAGTATTCATTAAATTTGTTAGCTATAGTTTGGTTGTCTGTTATTGTCTCACCATTCACGTTAAATGACTCGGGGTTTTCTTGGAATTGTTTTTATTCAAAAGTTGGTTTAATACCTTCCATGTCCTTCTAATGTCAAAATTACTTTCATAAATTTTTTGTTCAAAATATTGCTTTCTAGAAATTCTAATGGTATGATTCAATTTGTTTTTATATTGTTTGTGAATAGTGGCATCGTGAGTAACAAGGTGTAGTCGGTAAAGCCTATTTTTTCTTGTATAGAGTTCAAAATCCCATAGGTTATCCATGGTTTAATAATCCTTTTTGTCGAGATAGTGAAAGTTGTCATGGGGAAGCATTCATTATAGATGGGGTTAAACTGAGAGAGAAAATCATTCAGGGAAATATTCGGGTCATTACAATGTTCGCCTATGTGACTCCAGTCTGTTTCACGAATTCTATTCAAAAATAAATCCTTTTGTTCTGGGGTGATTTTACTGTAGGTTATGTTTTGTCGGACAGGTTTACCACACAACGCTGTTTTTAATATATGGAATATCGGGAAATGATCTGAAATGTCAGTTAGAAAAATGCCTGACAGTAAATTATCTTCGTGAAAATTGGAAAATATATGGTCTATAAGTGTTGCTGTTTGTTCTCGAACTCTTGTTGGCTTTGTTATCAGCGGAAAGAAATAGTGTGATTTCATGGTTTCAAAATAGTTTTTCGATGGTTCGTGTCTGTCTGTTTTAAAAAGATCTATGTTTATGTCTCCCATCAATACACAATTATTGTTTTGGACATCAGGTGACTTGAGAACTGAGAGCAAGTAATTATTAAAAGTGTTTACGTTTTGACAGGTGATCGGTAAAATAAACCCACTATGTATTTTTTGTTATTTAATATTATTTCCATAAAGAGGGATTCATACTCGCCATCTTCTTTAAAGCTTGAAAGATCCTCTCGTACTGTACAACATTTTATATTTTCATTAACATAAAAAATTAGGCCACCCTCTCTTTTCTTTGCCCTTGATGATGGAAATGGAACATAGCCAGGTATGTCAAATAATTGTTCGGTAGCAGGGTTTAGCCAACTTTCGGAAAATCCCAAAAAAGAGAATTCGAATTTTAAATAATGTATGAACCCAGTAATTTCTGAAAAATGTTTTTTAAGACTCCTAGCATTTAAGTGCAAAAAAGACAATGCATTTTTATTACGTTGAACATGGAGATTGTTTGTATCAGCGAGGAAAGTTGTGTCAGTGTAATAGTTTGACTGGTGACTATTAATATTATTCAAGTGTGCTATTTCGACATCGTTATCATCAATCAACGCTTTACAATGATCAATGTCATTTAACTCGAGCGGATTAAAACACATGTCATCTAAAAATTCAAGATTTATCCGAGAAGGCACAGGGGTGTTGTAAATGGATTCTGTTGGAATTTCATTGCCAAAAAACGGAAGAAATGATACTAGATTTGGGAGTGGAGCATCCTCCTCAGTGTTAATATTATTATCCATAATGTAATGCAAAGGTATGAACAGTCTGACCTAGAATCACAGTGCATGATAAATAACTAGATAGATATACAAAAGCAAATAGAAGAAACATAATTACAAGTACGGAACATGACAAGAGGACATGATTGGCCATGTTACGTTAACAAGAACAGTAACATGTCAGTTGCTGAAGCGATAGGCTGGTCACCGGACAAGGCGATTCAGGTCTTAATACCTGGTGTACATTTATAATAAGCAGGTTAAGTGTATATTAATTTATCTAAAAATTGTATGTGAAATATTACATGACAAACATGTAAAATCATCTTTAAATCAATTTCCTTCCATCAGATCTGACAATGAACAAATACTATTATAATTGATTAGTATCGTGTAGTACATCCAGATGAAGATGAGTCCATCTTAATGTTTTCACCAATAGATTAACAGATACACAGAAAAAGATGGGTGTATGGTAGGAAACGGAAAATGTATGGTAGACAAGACCATATCCTATTTTGACAAATGTAATATATATGATATCGCACTATATTATATATAGAATGAAAAAACAGTGCATGCGACTTTCGAGCAGTTACGTCAATAGTAATGTATGCCAGCGATCAAATTTACCGGGAAACAGGCACAGCTATAAACCACAGAGAAACAAGCGCCACGCAAACAATATGGACTTTTTAGCCCGATGTATGGTAGACAGAACATGTACTTATTTAGATAGAGGTCATATATGGTATTGCACTGTTTTATATAGAATGTGGAATAGGGTATGTGGCTATAGAGTAGTTACGTCACAAGTAATGTATGCTAGCGATCATAATGACCCGGAACCGGCACAGCTAAATCAACAAAAAACAAGCGCTGCGCAAACAAACTTGGACTATTACACCCAAGGCCATGAACACTGCACAGTGCGTAATAATAAAGGTAGAGCTCATGTCGCGCTACACACGCTAACACCGGCCTTTATCATACTATTTCGTTATATATAAACACAGAAACTAGGGTCAGAGTAAAACGATTCTAAATTTGACAGCACCTATTTGTGCATTTAGTAAGAATAATGTCAGAAATTGAGTGGTTTGTAGTCTAGACATGGAAATTGAATGGATTACTATTGAACGAGTAAAATGCACACAACATGTCGATAGAAATAAGTTGAACGTTTGGACTATTATTCCCGGGGCCATACACGTTTTAATAAAAGTAGAGTTCACGTCGAGCTACATGGGCTAACACCACCTTTCCCATAATACACCATAAAATATAAATATATAAAAAATGCTGTCAGTGTAAACGAGTATGAATTTGGCAGTACCGATTCGTACACTTGGCAGTGAGTAATGTCAGACTGTTGGAAATTGAGTAGCTTGTAGCCAAGACATGAAATGGGTTGCTATATATTGAACAAGAAAAATGTACACAACGAATCAGTAGAAATGCGGGTATTGAATGACACGAATCATCGCACAATATATGCAAAGGTTAAATGTCAAACAACATCTACATCGGAATGGTTTAGAAATGAAGAATTCTTTGAAATTACGGTCCAGCATAGTATATAAACAATAAAATAGTTCAACACAAATCCAGGAATCCCAATGATACAATGTTTAGGCAGCATATACCAATTCATGCGTGAGGAGTGTAATAGAGTTCAGTGCAGTTAGCATATAACACACACTGCAGAGTTCTGTATATTGTTGAGTTTGAAATATTTGGTGCATGTATAATGGGAGCCAGCTTGTCGATTAGATCATATTCAATTAATCAGTCATTATTCATGTTGTATATCAGTTTACACTATAGCAGCAGTAGCATTTGTGTCGTCATTGATGTTCATTTCAGTTATATACATTTCGGTCGCTCAAAGGTTCAGTTCGTATATTATTCAGTGAATGGTCCCACATGGAAAACTTTCCTTACCTCCAGGACGACGTCCGCGTCAACAGTTCTTATTCTAGTCTGGAGGCCCCTATCCTTGCGGATAGTATACGCGGTAGATGACAAACGGCTGCGTTTTATTTTCAAGGACGGTGGTAAATCTGTTCGAATGGTTTTGCGCTTACCAGATAGCTCGCTGCTGGAATTCAAAATAAGGTCTCGCTCAGATAATTTTTGAAACACCGCTATTATAGCTGGCGGGGCCGGTTCTCGGTCGTCAGAACCCATCGAGAGCGACGCTTTCCGTGGCTTATAGGTCATCCTATGTACGATTACAAACTGAATCTGTTGGGCAAGATCTTGCTTGAAATTCAGGTCCTCCACCATGAAGCTCCGAAAAAGATTTTCTGTATCGGTCGGATTTGTTTCATTTTTTCATCAAAAGGGATACCATAGAATAATAAATTCACTTTCCTGTCATGTATATCCTTTAGTAACCGCTGACTTTCTAGTTCGTCTATACGTCACTGGAGTCTTCCTTCAGCCTCATTCAGTCGAGTTATAGTTGCCTCCATGGCGGCCT